>CM060974.1:17677838-17722838 GCA_030765045.1 Tenodera sinensis
GGCATCTTTCTTATGCCTACAACGAAATGTGTGAGTGAGTGAATGAATCAGTTACGATGAAATGGAGAAGGCACCTTGCAACTTTAACTAATACGGATCTTTTATCCTTACCACCCCCAGAAGGGGCGGAGGAGGTGAAGAAAACCACAGGAGACTATAGGCCGCAACCAGGCCAGCCGACAGATGTACAGTGGTCCCTAACGATTCCAAGCTTGATGAACTAGTCATAGCAGCAAGTTGTTCGGAGAAGACTTCCCTCTGGCGGAACGGGGAAATCTCGACCCACCTGAGACGGCTCCCTACTCTGCACTGCTCTAAGCCACACCTGAAACTTGGAAGGGGATGCGTAACATAGGAAATGAGGATAAGAAAATTTTTGGTAGCAGGAAAACCGCCCCAGCATTCACTTTGCCAACCAGGGAAAACTACGAAAACCCCATAGTCAGAGTGGTCGGCACCAGGAATCGAATAATAATATTTTGTAAAAGTATTTTGCGAAAGATTAAACAGAGAAGGTCATGTGACTGCAGTAATTAAGATTTTTCACAATATTCACGTTGTGTGTATGTATTCATTCAGTACAAATGGTATTACCTGGTGGCAGAATTAAATATACAATTAAGATTACAAAAAAAGTCTGATGTGTTGCACTCACATGACTTTCTCTACTCTTGTACTAACAATTCTTACAAACTCTTATTCCTATATCTTCTTCGTGTTAGTTAAGATAAATATTGGCAGAAATTATCTTATGCTTTATTTCCTTGTAGGTGCAAGGGGAATATTAGAATACAGTAGACTTTGAGCGATAGTCAAATCTTTTAAAGCTTTGAGATTCCGTTCTCTTTGCACGCTTAACATATAAAAAATGAATAATGGTGTTCCATTTGACAAGTTTGTTTTCCGAAGCTGACACAAATAACAAGGTCTATCTCCCAAATTGTTCACTCCCCCAAAAAAGATCATTCGGAAATAAATGGTGTGTTTTAACAAGATCTACATTTTTTGTATAGTAAGATTTTGTCTATCTCTTACGGTTTACGAGTTATTCAAAAGTTATCCAGCTTAAACAGGACTATATGGGTCATAGCCAGTAAATTCAAAATATACATTTCATTTGTTTTAAAATATCTTAAACGTATGTCATTTTAATCTAAATTGTTAGAGCCATTTTCAAGAAAATCTAAATTTTCCATGTAAAGGGTAGTTTAGGGTGGGGCTATTATCTTCAAAATCTTCGTGTCGCATCCTTGAAAGACATTAAACTTAAATTACCAACTTTGGTTTTTAACCGACTTTTGGTTGTTAAGTTATGCTGACCACAGACTGACAGACACAGACACACACACACACACACACACACACACACACACACACACACACACACACACACACACACACACACACACACACACACGCGGATCTTTTCTAAAAATGCTTTTTTTGGATTCAGGGGGCCTCAAAATGTATATTTCCGGTGAAATCTCGACAGGGAATTTTTGGGTGGATTGCAATACTTCCTCTACTTACTATACGTAGTAGAGAAAGTAATAATTGCGTAATTAATGGTAATAATCTTTCAATGAACCATAACAAATATTGATATGAAGAAAACAGTTCCATCTATGAAACAGATTTTTATAGCTATCATGCTTTTGGTTTTGTAATATAACAGCTAGTTTTTAAGTCATTAATTACTCTACTAATTCAATAATTACCAGTGTTGCCAGGTTGATGGATTTTTCTCTGGGCGTAGGTATTGTTTAATTCAAAAGGGAGCGAGGAAATTCTTTGGAAATTAAGGGATTTTTCAAGTAAAATTTTGAAAGTCAAAAATTCAAATTTATTTACCTATGCACTTCTGCTTATAACGAAGCATTTTTCCTCATTAGACGTTTCAGCATTAAATGAAAGTATTAAGAGTCTGTATTGAAAACATTGTTGGTTACTGTGGCAATATCGCCAATGTCATGATAAGGCGAACAAATTCTTTTGTACTTCATTTTCTAAAGAAAAATGATGAAATTGTTTTTGGTTGTTTGCCATCCTCTTAATTTTGTAGCTAGTGCTGCATCAGAACGTGTTCCCAAAAGTGTTGAGTAACTGCATCATCTTTTTTATTTATTTATTTATTTGTTTATTTATTTATTTATTTATTTATTTGTTTGTTTGTTTGTTTATTTGTTTGTTTGTTTGTTTGCTTGCTTGCTTGTTTGTTTGTTTGTTTGTTTATCTATTTATTTATATATTTATTTGTTTGTTTGTTAGTTTGTTTATTTGTTTGTTTATTTATTTATTTGTTTGTTTATTTGTTTATTTATTTATTTAGTTATTTATATTTTTATTTATTTATTTATTTATTTTAAATATTTTTTATGTTTTTATTTTTTATCTTTTTTATTTTTTTTATTTCTTTATATTATACATTTTTTTCTGTTTTTATATAAACTTATTTAGAAATTGTATTGTATTTTGATTGTTTGAAATGATTTGTTATTGTTTTAGAGTATTTATTTTTGAGAGTGATTATGTGTGAAATGTTATAATTTGTGTTTTTGTTTTTATTTTCTTGTTTTTGGTTTTTATGATATATAATTTAATTTATTTACCTTTATAATTTGTTATATATTATATTATTTTGTAATTTTATTTTAAAATGTTTCTGTAAAGTATGTTGTATGTATGAATGTGTAGAATAAATAAATTTTAAAGATCTGGCATATTAGACATGGTTTAAGTAATTAGGTGCCAGGGTTATTATACAGATTTTTATTTTATTTTATTTTTGTCGCTATTTATAATTAATTTCATTTCGCTGGTGCAAAACCACTGAAAATGATATTTCGCCGGTATCGAACTATCATACATTCAAATTATCGTACACCCCTATAATTATCGTACGGGTTGGCAACCCTGAAGTCAGCAAAAGCTAGGTTTTATGAGTAGAAAGGGAATTACTTTGTTTTTTAGGGATTTTGAAGGCCTATAGAGGGATTTTTTACCAAAAACCTTGCAACACTGTTAATTATCTATCCTCTCACAACGAGTAAATTTACCAGAAGTATTCACAATTAGTCCATGGACAAAGGACAGCCCTGAAAGGCTGCTACAGGCAATTCATTCCCTCAAAGTTTCTATAAACAAAGCAGAATTTTCCTACCTCGGTTCTGTGCCTTCTACCCCTAATTTTAAATAAATGATAGTTTCTTCCATAATAATTATGTTGGGTTCTCCAATATTTCATTAATGCCCATCTATGCATTTGAACTACCATAAGCTTTAAATAATGCACATAATCTGTGCCTCTTGCGTCGAAATTTTAAAGACTCCCATTTAGTCTCTTCCCCTTTTGTGGGCCCAAAATGTTTACCCCTTTTCATGATTTTTATAGTCCTTCTCTGTGTTGTTTCTAACGAATCAATTTGACTAATTCTATATGGGTCTCAAAATTTCTTTGATCCAATTGTTGTGCCACATAAATACCTTTCTGAAAGCTGTAATTTTAAGCGATTCAAGATCAACCATTCAGGTAATAACCTCCACATTCCCATCAAACAACAAAATGTTAGAGATTCTACACACATACAATGTATTTCACAAAGCAAAAAAAAAAAAAAAAAAAAAAAAAAAAAGTTTCCAATGGAAACGGCCACTATGGCACTATTGAAAATTAAAACGCTAACTTCCTGGCCATGAAAGGAATAAATATAAGACAAATGAAGTCAACTAAATTTTCTTACAATACATCAAATGAAAATGATTTTTCTTAGAGGCGCAATCACGCAAAAACTACTGAATGTATCCTTATGGGATTGTGAGCATTTGAACCGGAAGCGTTTGTAGGTGGTTCTAGAGTACTTAGTTTTTGGATCCTATAGAAGGTTTTTCATTTTTTAAAATTTGTTATTATAGACATTTTTTCTGTTTGCATATGCCATTCTTCCTGTAATTACTAAACCAGCTTTCATATCCCTCTAAGTGGTGATTCGAATAGCTATGATCGTTAGAGCGATACGCAATGGACTCGCCATCCATTTAAAGCCAAACATCGCGAGTTTGAATCCCAGTAACTGCAGGCAAATATGTATGTGGCAAAAGAAGAGGAGGATTCACATTTAATAATTGTGTTTGTTAAATATTCATTGATTTATTTGTTAAAATTAATGCCCAGCGAAGCGGCTGGGTGGCGGCTTGTGATATATAAATTCAGAAATACATACACATTGGCAACATAATTATCATGAAAAAAGTACAAATAAATCATGGAAAATACTAACGCCAGAATCTCAGCAGTGGCTCTTTTTCGCTCGATGACTGGATATGACTGTTTGGCTGCCCGCCTGTTCAGGACCAGTAGCTTCAATTCTCCAAGATACTATGCAATGATCCACAGACAGTAATAATCCAATGTATCGTAATCTCAAAAATTAATGTCAGTGTTCCAGTTCAAATATGTAAATATTATTGGGTAGTCCGTAGAAAAATGGAGAAAATCCGGTTAGAAGAGCATTAGCAAGAACAACAACATATGGGTCTCAACTTTGCGTCTTTATTTTCAGTAGGCCAGTGGACCATTAGCGTATTAACCCAGCCACAAACATCCACCTCTAAGAGGTTTTTTTTTTTTTTTAAATAAGGGCTTAGAGCCTTGGTTTCACAGAATGTTTTACGTGCAGAAAAACCATGATGATGTGGATTGTTATCTACATCCTGGAAGAACTGTATTTACCAAAGCCAGAGTTATGCATCCTGAATGACTAAGGAAGTGCTTCCTCAGTGTTGCGTGATTTTCCTTGACTCATATTAGCAATTACCTGCAGTTGCATTCAGCAAAATGAAACTCATTAAAAAATTATGTCAGCAACCGCTTATTAGTCTTGTATGCAAATAACGTTTCCCTTGAAGAAAGCCGACATGAAAACCATGTGGAATTTGTTGTTCCCGAGGCGATATCAAAAAAAGGTAATCTCATTCGGCTCACAGTGCAGTAGGGACCTGCGAAACATGCACCTGGATCGGCTGCTCTCAAATGTGTGTCCTTGTTGTGAACTGTACGTTTTACCTTGCCAAAATTGAAGTCCCTTTCACTCATTCCTAAGAAATGTTTGAGCCAAGCTGTCCTTAATTTTAAGTTCATTCAAAATATTCTCACTGCCGTTGCGATTAGTCAGGAAGGAATTCATCCACATTTTTCTTGTTTTTCATTATCTACATACAAAGCACAGACATACTTAGCAATAGCCAAATCATCACTGAAGTTCATTTTGCTTTTTGAGCCATTTGTTTTCCCAGCAACTCAGCAGGATGGAATGCTCAATAAGTAATGCACATGATTTTATTCCTCAGTAGTTGATCGTTGAAAATGAACGAAGCTTTAGAGAACATATCCTCTATATCATATCCTATATCTTCTCTAACAACATCGCCCTTCAATTACCTCTTTCAGCTGAAGTCCTGCGAGTGTATGCTTAATTTCAGCCATGTTTATGTTGGCAATAGTGATGTATTTTCTTTACTACATCTGCACATAGCTCAATTCAAAATGTGTATATGTGCAGGAACGTAAAAGGAAATCCAAATACATTTTGCGATTATAAACCACCGTAGTAATCAAGCCAGAGAAACTTCGATTTAGCTGCATCAGATAACAAAGTCATGTAAATATCGTTCATCTTGTAACATAGTTGCAGTTAATTGTTTTGATAACCATTAATGTAATGCAATAGCGAGCATTATTAACATAAAAGCAAATAATTTAATCCGTTATATGTAACCGTTTACACACAGTGACTTTAACAATTATAATCTAAATTGTTTGTCACATTCCTAACTGGCATCATCCAACTGCTACTTTCCTCAAGCTGTCAGGTCATTAAGGAGCCTTATTCACTTCTTTACGCGGCATATCATTTGAACCTTCTCTACATTTTGGGACAAGTATGCTGTTATACCTACTTATGGAGAGAACATAGCGGTCTACGTCAGTAGTCTGCACATCCACCATGCTGCTGCTGACCGCACATCAGTGACCATCAGGGTTGCCAACATTTAAAAGTAAAATTATCGTACCAACCACTCAAAATTATAGATTTGGATTCAAAATTATCGTACATCACAAACCCAGTGGTACAACAATAAAAGTATCAGTATAATACTTATGAAAAGTAATAGTATTGATGTTTGTGATATCCACTTACAAGATTAATGACCTCAACCAGTATTACAATTTCATCACTTATGTTTCTTGCTCTATTCATCTGAAAGTACATTTTCCTCAACCGTTGCAGCATTACACAACTTTGTTGTTGAGATAAACCTTAACATCTTCTCGGTGACTTGCAGATTTTCGTATCTACCACATTCTTTCATAAGCTGAGACGACAGAATGAGTTCATTTACCGTATCTAGTGCCAATCTGTTTCTAATTTTGGTTTTCATTAAACGCAGTTTAGAAAAAAAAACTCTTTCACAAGAAGCAACGAAATCACTGATAATGCAAACGCCGCTAGTTCTTAGAAATCAGTATTTCCACCAAGATGACATGTTTTTAATAGCACTCCATAAACTGTCAGATTCAGGCATGTTCTTTATTTCACATGGAATATCATTTATTCCGAGTTTTCTCCATTATCATCAGTTTTCTGAACAGTTTCTTCTTCATTGCGATTGCCAGATCTGGGCACACTGGCAATAAGAGGATAAAGGGTAGGAGGCTTAGTAGGATATGAAGTGGTTACCTTAGAGGGGTAGAGACAGGCCATGGAGTCGCTATTTGTAATTAGTTTTATTTCACTGGTGTGACAAACCAGTGAAAATGATATTTCGCCGGTATCGAACTATCATACATTCAAATTATCGTACGAGTTGGCAACCCTGGTGATCATAATGGCCGTCTTAATACAGTTGCCACGTGTTTTCTTGCTCCAAAGTGCTGTAATCGCTTTCATGATTTTCTCACACTGTTAGTTAATTTAGTGCATTTGGGGGGGGGGGGGGGTACCTTTGATCTTCAAGGACTATTTAGCCATCAGAATATCAAAGTCATCACACATTTACTTCCTCACTTATCGCCGGGAATAATCCTCGTTAACCCCCCAGTACCGCTAAGGGCCTCGGGACCCCTACGTTTATTTTAACGTTCTAGTTTTCGAATGAACACACCTATGCAACCGCCTTACTAGGACATCTAATATTACACCTTACTTGACTGTTTGGTGGAGTGACAACCTTATCTGTTTATTTCTCTAGCTCCAAGAGCGACTAATCGGCAGTTATGTGTCACAGAGGTCAATTAAACTGTGCACCTACTCTCATATTTACTTCTACTTTTCCTCCTCATAGTGCAATATTGCTTTGTCATTGCAAGTAGATGTTATTACTTCTCACAAATAGGAGTAAAAGGTATGATTTACAAAATTCCAAGAATATGGAAGAAGTGCATCATCTACCTTGTGATGATATCCATGTATGACAATTTGTATGAATCGGATGATTCCTATTCTGAAGAGAAACTGAAAATAAGGTCTCTAGAACTCAGAAACAGATCATAAAGAACAAGATGAAAGCCATCTATGTCACAATAACATGTAGTTTATAGGTAAATCATATGCTTGTCAAAGATGATGATATTATTATTATTATTATTATTATTATTATTATTATTATTATTATTATTATTATTATTATTATTATTATTATTATTATTATTATTATTATTATTATTATTATTATTATGATCATCATCATCATTATCATCATCATCATTATTATTATTATCATCATCATCATCATCATCATCATCATTATTATTATTATTATTATTATTATTATTATTATTATTATTATTATTATTATTATTATTATTATTATTATTATTATTATTATTATTATTATTATTACAGCTAATGCTGCTGCTACTACTACTACTACTTCTACTACTACTACTACTTCTACTACTACTACTACTACTACTACTACTACTACTACTACTACTACTACTACTACTACTACTACTACTACTACTACTACTACTACTACTACTACTACTTCTACTACTACCACTACTACTACTATTACTACTACTACTGCTACTACTATTACAAATGGCAGCCTTTCACGTAAGAATAAGTGATGCATTAACTATGAAACTTTGTATACAAGATTCCTTGTATCACAGAATAGGATATTTAGTTGAATTATTTCACCAAAGTGTTTTATTTAATGGCATATAACATCCTTTAACTTGGTGGGCCATATCCAATGAAGAATGGATGAAATGAGGCTCCAACGAGCCCGAGGTTCTTAGAGCTACTCAACAATCGTCTTCTCAGGAGAAGGGAAAATTCCGGAAAAACCTTAATTTGATAACTCTCCCTAATGGAGATTCGAACTCAGGATCTCTTGAATTTCAGGCAGGAAAATATCCCCACAACGTGGAAGTGGACCCCAAAGGTATTATAAATAACTAATATATTTCGTTTACAGATAGATAACAGCTGGTGATAAGCACAATTTTTCTGGTTGGGTTCGTGATTTAAAAATAGGAATATTTAATGAATTATTCAATCAGGGTCGTTAGCGATGAAGGACCAGAGTTCTGATGCTCCATATCATGTTCTGTAGATGTTTTTCCATTTAACCGTGACCGAAATATAAAAGGCGTCGGTATTCACTTCCGTCAACATCAGGTAGGACATAAAAGTAGGAACTGAGAAGTGAGAAAATGCTGTAAAATAGCTCAGGCCTGGAGAACTGGCACACTGAGCGCCGACCGCTCATGGCCTTACAATGCGTGAGAACCAATAGTGAGAGGAATGCCCACAGAATACGGTTCAGTGGCGTATCATCCACAATGCACGCCAAATGTACTACTCCGACTTACTCCTGAATGAGAAGAAAAGTATCTCGCTATCCCTGAAGGTGGAAAATCAGGTTGTCCGGTTTTTGGTATAATTTTATATCCTTCGCATTGTAATATAGAATAAGAAGGCAAGGGCCTCCAAGAGTTAGCTCAGGTTTAAACATAGCTATTCCGTGTGTGCCTAGCTCAAACTTCACTGTACATTAGTTATTGTGCACTGCTTGTGCTCTATTATAAACCTAAAATAATGTCTTTCCATTTTCAACTCACTTTTAGTCTCTAAGATATGTTATTGTTTTGTTCTAAACTTAAAATTGTGATTTTCCACTCTTTCCTGTTTCTCGCTAGTCGTGTGCACTGTGGTCCAATTGCTTCTGTGAATTCCTGTGCCTATCTCCTTCTTCCTTTCCCTCTTCTTGGGTCCCCTAGACCCATCTGTCTGCAGGCCACATGTCCTCCCCATTTCCATTTGGGTCTTCTTGTCGTTTTGTGTGCGTCTTCGATACCACTTCTTAATCTCAGTTCGTCATTCCTTATTTTGTCTTGTAGTTTGGTTTCCAAAATGTTTCTCTCAATTTTGCGTTGGCATATTTGTATCTTCTGTTCTTGTTTTGTCAGTGTCCAGGTTTTGCTACCATATGCTAGCACCGGTATGATAGGGGTTTGTAGGGTTTCCAATCTTAATTGAATGACAATGTCTTTGTTTACCAGTAGGAATTTGAGTCCCTAGAATTTCCCCCATGCTTGACGTATTCTTCTTCGAATACTTTGTCTGATAGGCTTACTGCTTGACCCACATACATGTACAGCCGCTTCCAAATGTTTTCCGACGCACATAGGACTCGCCGTGGAGACGTGAGGGATAAAGGTTATTGAATAGTCAGTCCAGGTCACGTCGTCTTAGGAGGATGTGGAAGAAGAAGAAGAAGAAGAAGAAGAAGAAGAAGAAGAACAAGAACAAGAACAACAAGAAGAAGAACTTAGAAGATACCAAGATTGAGTAAATACCAATGTACACATCTATGTCTATGTAAATAATGTTTCATTTTTCTGCTTGTATTTCCTACTTTCGTTCTTTCGGCGGGGATCGTATGTAGTATAAACTGTGTTGATATATATTAATATAATTAATAAAGGAATAAAAGTAATGTAGTTCAAGTAAATATGATCATGTGCTCTAATTTTTTATATTAAATGTAATTATCGTCTCAGCGTGAGAATAAGCTATTCAAGCAATGCCAATTAAGTGCATAATAAATAAATAGATAAAGGATAAGCATGTAAACATTGCAACAGAGGTGTGAAAGGGATGCAAATGTTGCAACAGTGCATTTTGCTGTTGCAGTGGGCTATCAGGCGTAAGTGACCTGCGGCAGAGAGCAAACTGCTGCCTACCTGCCCCTCCCACTGTCTCAAAAGACTGAACAAAGTATACCTACCTCTTCAACATTAGTGAACACCGACGTAGCCCACGAAATACCGGGCAGTGACATCGCGCACTCAATCAAACGACATACAATCACATACAAAACAAACGTGTTGCTTTAGATGAGCAGCTAATTTGAAGTTATATGCAAGGTGGCCATTAAATTGCACACTGAGATATATGCAAGGGACAATGCAATAAAAACTTGAATTGTATGTGACAGTTCGAATTATTTATAGCATCTACAAATGTGTACATAAACATTATTTTTAGCCCGTTGCACTGTATTGTCTTATAGATTCTCAAATACAAAACGTATATAACACACCTTACATGTTATGTTTTCCCCATTGAGGAAATATATTGAATCCAACTTCTCCACAATTGTATCCATGAATTTATAATTAGAGTCCTATACTTGAGACATATTTAAATATTTATTTCAAATGCAAATTAATCCTGAGTTAGGTTTCCTCTTCCTAACTACGCACCATGCCGTGCAGTGTATCCTGGAGTGGCTGTGCATAACAATGCCCAAATGCCCAGTGGTCGTAACTTGCAGTGCTCTTGTGGGACCGGAAAGATACCTACTTAAATACCTCGTCCTAGTCGTCACCATTTTGCTTCTATGTTGCGATTGGAATGCTCCTAATTGGGGCCAGAATATGGCAATATAATGCATAACAAGAGATGTCAGGTTTCAACAGAAGCCTCAAATAACTAATCAATTAGACCTTGAGTTTAATCAGCGAGTTGCAGCTTCATGGGCCTCCAAGTCATGCAAGTTTAAATTTTGTGATACAAGCTGTTAGGGATATAAGTGCAGACATTTTGAAAATTGGTACCTTAGTATATATTCACTTCAGTATGTTAGTTGTTTTTACTCTTCGTGTAACAGTTTATTACCTGCTGTTTTTTGAATGGTTGCAACAATGCCGCGAAATGAACAATACTAACCGTTTTGCTTCTCACCTTAATGCATGATCTGCTGCCCTAGGCAGCGAGAGGTCATTGGTCTTGCAGACAGTATTGTAACTCAGTTCCGGTGCACCATTTCTTATCACCAGACCGACTCACACTGCATCGTGCCCATCCTACTTACAGATACTAATCAACCTGGAAACATACGACTCTTAATAAGTAAAATTATAAGTTCGCAAATGTAGCAAATATTATCTAATAGTGTGTGTTTTACACTGTCCTCAATCGCTAGTAAAAATATTTGCACTTATATCCCAAACACAATGTATGATATGAAAAGCAAACATCACTGCTATTACGTATTGTATTTCGTTTAATTTTGCGTTTATAATACCTACATAGTAACAGCGCAAAAACACGAGTACGCCACTGGACAACTCATATGTCTATTTTTCACGCACGTATGCGCAGGAAGAGCAGATGACTAATGAAGGTCGCTCGAGCATATGCTCTTGTTGAATGAAGTCTGGTGGTATTTGGCATCAAACCAACTCGATGCCATAAAACAAACGAGTGGAATGGAAAGGTCGTCTCCCTTTTCCTAGGTACAAATGTTGCTAACCTATGTTCTATTTACAGTTATAGAGTGAATAAATACAACTACAAAACAGACTCTACGTTAATAGAAAGCTTACCTTTAAAGCTAATATTACTCTTCTTATTTTTGTTATACATTCATGTTTAATCGTGTTTGAATTTTCACTCATACATATCGTTAACGAGATCTACATATTTTCATTTGTAATGAAAATATCTTAAACATATGGTATTTTAATCAAAATCGTTAGAACCTGAAGCGGTTTTTAAACGATATTTGTAATGACGTTTAGCTTGCCACACGTTAGTGCGCCATGTGAAGTGGTATTTTTTAAATTATTTTTAACTAGCCCCACGTTGGGCGCCATATGAAGCGGTATTATATATAACGATGTATATCGAGGGGTGGCGCCTTGGCTGAGTGGCTAGGCGGCCCGGGTTCAATCCCAGGGATCCGTAAGTGCTGTTTGTGGTGAACGAAGTGGTGTCTGGGCAGGTTTTCTCCGGGCTCTCCGGTTTCCCCTGCCACTCATTCCACCAATTGCTCCATTATCACCTTTCCAATTATCCATTTCGCCTGCATTTCTTATCATCCTCTTCCTCACTATCATACCTGGTGCTTGGCTGACCACCCACTTCCAGGTCTTCACTCTGTCCAGTCCAGAGGTCCCTCTGCTCCCCGACAGGCGTCTGACCCTAGACAATGGCTTATAAGTCCTATGGGGTGCAAGTCCTGCATAAGGGGAGGGTAATCAGGAAAAGAAGAAAGAAGTATATCGAGGCTAGTAATGGTGTTGAGGTGCACTTTTATAAATGCCCGGCTAAGATATAAAAAATGAATAACGATCTTCCATTTGACGAAAGTTTAATTTTTCAAAACTCACACAAATAACAAGGAATGTCTCCGAAATGGTTCACTCTACAAAAAAAAATCATTTGGACATAAATTGTGTCTTTTAACAACATCTACATTTTTGTGCAGTAAGATATGGTCTATCTCTTGCAGTTTACTAGTTTTGCAAGTAATCAAGATTAAACAGAACTACGTGGACTATAGCCATAAAATTCACAATATACCTACATTTCATTTCCATAAAAGATCTCAAACATATGGCATTTAATCAAAATCGTTTGAGCCATTTTCAAGAAAATCAAAATTTTCGAAAAATGTTCCATGTAAAGGGTAGTTTAGAGTGGGACTATTTTCTTCAAAATCTTCGTGTCGCATCCTTGAAACACATTAAACTTAAATACCAAGTTTGGTTTTTAACCGACTTTTCGTTCTTGAGTTATGCTGTCCACAGACACGCGCGCAAGGATCTTTTTCTAAATATGCTTTTTTTGGATTCAGGGGGCCTCAAAACATATATTTCCGGTGAAATCTCGGCATCGAATTTTTGGGTGGAATACAATATTTCCTCTATTTCCTCTACTTTCTGTACGTACGTAGTAGAGAATTAAAAATAATTTGCTCAAGTATTGTGAAAATATTCTTGCAGAAGAATAAATGGTTTCCATGGTTTATGTGTTGCTGAGATGGATATCTTTCCATGAAATTGTTAAAGAAAAACACAGAACACAGATAATTTAATTCTGAAATTCATGTTGCATTTATAGACTCAAAAAAGCGTTTGATTGAGTTAATAGAGACAAGTTACTTCAGATTTTAGTCGCTGATAAGTGATGACTAGCACATCAGTATGTACAAAATGTATTCAACATTTACATAACAAGTTTGATTGCAGTTAGATATTAAGTCTCCGCCGTGGCTTAGTGGTTAAATTGCTCGCCTCTCGACATGATTCAATCTGCATTTGGGATTTATCGTGGACAAAGGGCGTCATCGCTTTTCCTTTCATGTATTTCGCCCTCATTTCATGTCGTCTCCTTCCTCACTCTCATATCAGGCTTAGGGCTGATCGCCTATTCTCTCTCATCATGGACACACAAATTAATATAAGTCTTCAATAGACATCCTTCTTACGAATGATTTAACTGTAAGGCTAATAGTGAACATGCTGTTCAATACCCTGTTCATAATTTAAATATAACTGGAAAAAAATCTGATGTGCTGCACTAACATGACTTTCTCTACTCTTATTCCTATATCTTCTTCGTGTTAGTTGAGATAAACATTTGTACAAATTATCTTATTGCTTATTTCCTTGTGGGTGCAAGGGGAATATTAGAACACAGTAGACTTTGAGCGATAGTCAAATGTTTTAAAGGTTTGAGATTCCGTTCTCTTTACACAATTAACATATAAAAAATGAATAGCGATGTTCCATTTGCCAGAAGTATAAGTTCTCCAAAACTCACACAGATAAAGAGGAATATCTCCGAAATGGTTCACTCTACAAAAAAAAAAGTATTCACACATAAAATGTGTGTTTTAGCAAGATCTACATTGTTTGTATAGTAAGGTTTGGTCTATCTCTTACTGTTTACCAGTTATGCCAAAGTCATCCAGGGTAAATAGGTCTTCATGGGCTATAGCCAGAAAATTCAAGATATGCATTTCATTTGTCATAAAAATATCTCAAACATATGACATTTTAATCAAAATCGTTAGAGCCATTTTCAAGAAAATCAAAATTTTCCATGTGAAGGGTAGTTTAGGGTGGAGCAATTTTCTTCAAGATCTTCATGTCGCATCCTTGAAAGACATTAAACTTAAATACCAACTTTGGTTTTTAACCGACTTTTAGTTTTTGAGTTATGCTGTCCACAGACTGACAGACAGACACACAGACACACACGGACCTTTTTCTAAAAAGGTTTTTTTTTTTATTCAGGAGGCCTCGAAACATGTATTTCCGGTGAAATCTTGACATCGAATTTTTGCGTGGAATACGTTACTTCCTCTACTTCACTAAACGTAGTAGAGAAACTAAAAATATAAGATGAAAATAAATGAGCTAAAATCAAAAGTTATGATATTTTGTGTAAAAAAAAATACTGTGCGAATTAAAATTAATGCTAAAAATAAAATTCTGAAAAGAGTAAATGAACTCACTTACCTTGGATACAAATTATCATTTTAGAGGGAATAGGTGTGCGAGACAAAGTTATTAAATTTAAAGGAACCATGGACATAGGTAATTAATAGTCATGAAGCCTTCTCAAGTACAGAGACGTACAAGAACACATCTTGTGGCAAAACATCTTCTCTGCCGCGTTAGTGAGGCGTAGATACCTGGAAAGATGGACGAACGCATAATAACAGCTGGCGAAATGAAGTTTATGAGACTCAGCAGGTTTTAGTAATTGGGACCACAAAAGTAATGAGGAAGTATTACAAAGAAAACTCAAGGTACAACCTGTTTTAGACTTCATTTATCAGTTCAGAATCAACTGGCAATCACATGCTCAACGTATGCCTCGAAATAAGATCCCTGAAACCCTGTTGAACTATACCTCCTCAAGGAAGAGGTGGAGAGAAAGTTCTTCGCTGAGGTTGCCACAAACCATAAGGCCTAAAGTCTATAAGGATGATGTTGAGGATGGTCATGGTGATGAAGGTGTATGCTTAAATTACATATCGCCTATAAAAAGCTTAATTACAGATATCATTCCAAAAAATCTGATGTGTTGCACTCACATGACTTTCTCTACTCTTGTACTAACCATTCTAACAAACTCTTATTCCTTTATCTCCATGTTTGTTAAGATAAACATTCGTACAAATTATCTTACTGCTTATGTCCTTGTAGGTGCAAGGGAAATATTAAAATACAGAAGGCTTTGTGCGACAGTCAAATCTTTTTGACCTTTGAGATTCCGTTCTCTTTGCACGATTAACATATAAAAAAATGAACAACGATGATCCATTTCGCTAAAGTTGTTTTCCAAAACTCACACACATAACAAGGAATATCTCCGAAATGGTTCACTCTACAAGAAAATTTATTGAGACATAAATTGTGTATTTTAGCAAAATATAAATTTTTTGTATAGTATGATTTGGTCTATCTCTTAACGGTTTACCAGTTATGCAAAAGTCGTCCAGAGTAAATACGACTACAGGGGCTATAGCCAGAAAATTCAAGATATACATTTCATTTGCCATAAAAATATCTCAAACATATGACATTTTAATCAAAATCGTTAGAGCCATTTTCAAGAAAATCAAAATTTTCGAAAAATCTTCCATGTAAAGGGTAGTTTAGGGTGGGGCTATTTTCTTCAAAATCTTCGTGTTGCATCCTTGGAAGACATTAAACTCAAATACCAAATTTGGCTTTTAACCGACTTTTCGTTTTGGAGTTATGCTGTCCACAGACTGACAGACTGACACACAGACACACACACGGAACTTTTTCTAAAAATGCTTTTTTTTTTTTTTTTTTTTTGGATTCAGGGGGGCCTCAAAACATATATTTCCGGTGAAATCTCGACATCGAATTTTTGGGTGGAATACAATACTCCCCCTACTTACCAGTAGAGAAAGTAAAAATCTAATGGTATTCATCATACCTGTTTGTTGCAAATTCCTGGTTATGTATTATCACGACAAGGCTGTCAAAGCAGATGTTTCAGGTAATCGAAAACCATAACATCAACTTATCATAGCTCTTAAAATACGTGTCGCGTTCTTTAAACCATCTAGCACGCTTTCTTCCAAACAATTGCTTATGTTCCTCGTCATTTTCTGCCTCATTAACTAAATATCACAAAAGTGTTATTAATGAGGGAGTCAGACAAGGGTGTTCTTTATTATCTACACTATTACCAAAATTCGATGTAGAGAGTTCACCAGAAATATGTTTTGAGACCCCCTGAATCCAAAAAAAGCATTTTTAGAAAAAGTTCGGTGTGTGTCTGTGGACAGCATAACTCAAAAACGAAAAGTCGGTTAAAAACCAAAGTTGGTATTTAAGTTTAATGTCTTTCAAGGATGTGACATAAAGAATTTGAAGAAAATAGTCGCACCCTAAACTACCCTTTACATGGAATATTTTTCGAAAATTTTGATTTTCTTGAAAATCACTAACGATTTTGATTAAAATGTCATATGTTTGAGATATTTTTATGACAAATGAAATGTATATCTTGAATTTTCTGGCTATAGCCCCTGTAGTCGATTTAGTCTGGACGAGTTTTGCATAACTTGTAAACCGTTAGAGATAGACCAAATCATACTATACAAAAAATGTAGATCTTACTAAAATACACAATTTATGTCTGAATAAATTTTCTTAGAAGGTTAACCATTTCGGAGATATTTCTTGTTATATGTTAGTCGTGCAAAGAGAACAGAATCTCAAAGCTTTAAAACATTTGACTATCGCACAAAGCGTACTGTATTCTAATATTCCCCTTGCACCTACAAGGAAATAATAAGATAATTTGTACAAATGTTTATCTCAACTAACACAAAGAAGATATAGGAATAAGAGTTTGTAAGAATGGTTAGTACAAGAGTAGAGAAAGTCATGTGAGTGCAACACATCAGATTTTTAGTTTCACTGGCACTAGGATTTGCTCCCTTTTCTTCCATAAAAGAAATTTATCCATCGCTCCTTAAGAAGCATACACATACACAAAGAGAAACTGTATGTAATGTTTTAAAAAATAATATTTAATCTAGCAGATTACTGTTGGCTGTCATTCAATAAACCATATCTTACTTTTAAAACCCTCATTAATATAGACATAATTTATAAAATTTTCTATCAGCAGAATTTTGCACCAATGTAAATTTTGATTTGCTCAAACCCTGGTTCAAAACGTAAAACCCCATGCGAAAGAAAACCTCATAACTGTAAATTAAATATTGTACATTTTCAAATTCTCCAATGCTGGAGATTCCCTACCTTTTTCAGTGATTTCCTTCTTCTTTGCATAAGCAAATAAAGAGAATCTGGATACAAAATATCACACACAACACAACACTACCCTCACACATATTTCACACAAGTAGTTCGTAGCTCCAAAATGTCTTCCAGTAAGTGCTATCGCTTACTATAACAACATGTACAATACTATCTTTAGAATGTCATCAGAAGCGTCTGCCACATCACGTAATACTAAATTGATATTACTATTTACACACACAAAAAAAAATGATTTCATTTTGTTTACTAATCTGGATTACCCACGGGGAGGTAATAAGCAAGAAATATCTTGCTTCCGCAAAACGAGATTATATCGATAGTTATCTAAATATGGACTATGTCAACCGTTGGGGCTCCAGAAAGCTACATGCAAAAGAAAATATAGAAATTAATGTAGTATTACTAACAATAGAAGGGGAAGTAATGCTTCCTTTGTTTCCGTAGAGTACACGTGGACGTAGGATAGCTCCCTGCGTTGGTGAATCTCGTTCGGCCCTAAGGAGGCTTACGTTACAGGGCATTGCCTTTCTTTCCACTGGTCCTTAACACAGTTACTGTTACTACCCGAAACATGTGACAGCTATGAGGAAGTGCAGTGACGCAACACGTAATACGCACCTCACAAGGACAGCCTGATCGTTGAAACAGGACACCAGGGTCAGTGATAGTTATACATCATACCAAACAGGACCTGACGAATATTTTTAATTCCAGTTATCAATTAATTGCAGTGGAGGCAAGCATCATGTGATGTCAAACTTATTGAATCAGTCAACCAATTAATCAATCTGTCAGTTTTCTGCCCAAGAGGAGGTTCTTCGGTGCAAACGTAACCTTCATTCGTAGCTCTTTCCGTTTTTCTTTGTTTGCGTGAATGGGCTATATTGTAGTACTGCTATAATTCCACTTGAAATACACCTTTTGAGGACCACTGAATAAAACAACGTGTTTGGTCCTCTGTTTTTTCTTCTCTCTCTCTCTCTCTCTCTCTCTCTCTCTCTCTCTCTCTCTTCCTCCGTCTCTCTTTTCACTTCTCTTGTTCACCATCTCTATGTTTTTCTGTCCCCCCCCCCTCTCACTGATATTCTCTTTTTTTCTGTTTTTTTTTTCTTTCTCTCTTATCTCTTCTCCTGTTTTTTCCTCTCAGCCCCTCTCTGTTTTCTCTTTTCTTCCCCCTCATTCTATTTTTCAGTTTATCTTTCTCCCTCTGTTTCTCTCCCTGTCTATTGCTTCCTCTCTCTGCTTTTCTCTCTTATACTGCTTCTTACGAATTTCTATCTCTTACCCTCTCTCCTGTTTTCTCCTTCTTTCCCCACTTTTCTTTCTCTCCCACTTTTTCTCTCTCTTACTCCCTCTGGTTTTTCTATCTTTTCCCCCGCTCTCTATTTCTTTTCTCTCATTTCGCTGTTTTTTCTATCTCGCTCCCCCCCCCCCCCCCCTCTGTGAAAACCTAGCTGGTGCTGGAAACATCTTCTTGGAGTTCTAAATCGCCTGCAGCAAATTGAATCGCCAACTTTTTACAACATTGATTTAATACGTACTTCTGTGCAGCAAGTTTCCTGAGTAGATATTACTGAAGCCTTGGGCAAGGTCTCTGCCAGCATCACGTGGTTGCGTGGCAGAGCAGTTGTACGCAGTAAAAGAGAAAACATCTGATACCTATATTACATTCACATGACTTCCTCGACACAATATCCCTTATTTTTATACATCTTCTACAAACTATGATTCCAAAAGCTTGTTTTTCTATCCAGTTTACGTTAATCGAGATAACTCTTTGCAGAAATGGATTCTTCGTATGTAGTTGCGGAAAGAACATAGCTAATCTTTTACTAAGAAGTGACATTATGTTCCCATTTCTCTCGTAAACTCCAAGACACCAGAAAAACGTTGTTTGGTGCCAAACATTGCCAACTTCAACATGCGCGATTGTCATATTTTACAGCATTCTCTCGTTTGTTAGTTTCTATTTGTATACTTTTGTGTGAGGGTATGTTAATGGAGGTGCATATTTAAAATATACATTTTATTTTCACTTTCTCTACTGGTAAGTAGGGGAAGTATTGTATTCCACCCAAAAATTCGATGTCGAGATTTCACCAGAAATATATGTTTTGAGACCCCCTGAATCCAAAAAGAGCATTTTTAGAAAAAGGTCCTTCTGTGTGTCTGTGTGTCAGTCTGTCAGTCTGTGTGTCAGTCTGTGGAAAGCATAACTCAAAAACGAAAAGTCGGTTAAAAACCAAAGTTGGTATTTAAGTTTAATGTCTTTCAAGGATGCGACACGAAGGTTATGAAGAAAATAGCCCCACCCTAAACTACCCTTTACATGGAACATTTTTCAAAAATTTTTATTTTCTTGAAAATGGCTCTAACGATTTTGATTAAAATGTCATATGTTTGAGATATTTTTATGACAAATGAAGTGTATATCTTGAATTTTCTGGCTATAGCCCCTATAGTCGTATTTATTCTGGACGACTTTTGCATAACTGGTAAACCGTTAGAAATAGACCAAATCATACTATACAAAATACGTAGATCTTGCTAAAATACAGAATTTATGTCCAAATAAATTTTCTTGTAGGGTGAACCATTTCAGAGATATTCCTTGTTATGTGTGTGAGTTTCGGAAAACTTAGAACTTTCGTGAAATGCGTCATCGCTGTTCATTTTTTTATATGTTAAGTGTGCAAAGACAACAGAATCTCAAACATTTGACTATCACACAAAGCCTACTGTATTCTAACATTCCCCTTGCACCTACAAGGAAATAAGCAATAAGATAATTTGTACAAATGTTTATCTTAACTAACACGAAGAAGATATAGGAATAAGAGTTTGTAAGAATGGTTAGTACAAGAGTAGAGAAAGTCATGTGAGTGCAACACATCAGATTTTTTAGTTATGCTGTCCACAGACTGACACAGAGACACACACGACCTTTCTATAAAAACGCCTGTTTTGGATTCAGGGGGCCTCAAAACATATTTCCGGTGAAGTCTCGACATATAATTTTTTGGGTCGAATGCAATAGTTCCTTTGCTTATTAGTAGAGAAAGTAAAAATGCAATATCTTAAGAACAGGATGACAAAGCGCGTCAAAACTGTGTCGTGTGTGTTTGATGAGTATACGCCCAAGAAAGGAGCAAACAGACGCATTGCCTTAACATCACGCGCGCCAATCACTGTTTATTTGCTGTGGGCTCACCCTGTCCTTTATCGCAAGCGTGAAGCGATACAGAGGAGTCGAACCTTCCAAAATGCACAACATTGAAACCTTGGTCAGTGATTTTCAGTGATTTAGTAACCTGAGGTGAAAGCCTGTGCAGGTAACAGTAGTTTTTCCAGTACAGGCTGTGACGCATTCGCTCTTGTTTGATCGCAGATATATCCGGTCTGAAAGGACTAAGTTTGGCATTGCCGTTTGTACAATATCTGCCCTTTCGATAATTATTTTTGATATGGCTCATTTAAGTTCAGGATTAGAGTATTATAATGTTTAGCTGCAGACGTCATGTGTCATTTTTGACCTTGACTGACAAAATAATGGTTAGCTTCCGCATGGCGGGAGTAAGAAAAAACTTATCGACCTAGGTCAGGTATTTTTACTTCCCCTACTACTTGTCGACAGTATTACACTCCACCCAAAAAAAAAATCAACTACTATATTTTTACCGGAAAAACATGTTTTGAGACCCTGAATCCAAACCAGTATGGTGTACTACACTCACATGACTTTCTCTACTCTTGTACAAACTATTCTTTCAAACACTTATTCCTGTATCTACTTAAGGGAGTGAAATTTTGGTCAAAATTGTCAAAAAGTCGAAAATTGTTTTTTTACCTTAAAATGTTCCTGGAACATCAGTGCATTTGGATCAGCTAACATTTTTCATATCCCCCACTCCATGTGGTCATTACGACCCTTTCAAATAGTGCTCTTCCCTTAAGGGACACTGGGAGTGAAATTTTGGTCAAAATTGTTAAAATGTTCCTGGAACACCTGTGCATTTGGATCAGCTATCATTTTTCATATCCCCCACTCCATGTGGTCATTACCGCCCTTTCAAATAGTGCTGTTCACTTAACGTACACAGCATGTTCCTATATAAAAGCCTCTTTTTCTCAAAACAACATTTTTGCATATTCCAAAAGGAAGGTCGCGCCTAAGTTTTGCTTCAAATTCAATGAAAATTTGCAAAAGTATTCACAAATAGCAGCTAAACAAAACTGTTTCAATATTGATGTTATCATTAACATGAATTCCAAAAACTTTTTTTTTTGTATGAAAAAAATCAATAAATTTTAAGATTAAATTTTCTTTGTTATTAAAAAAATATGTACAACATCATCACCAAACGTATTTGAAATATCTCTTCATATAATTGTTACCCATGTTTTAGAGTACCAGTTCTGGCAATATAAATGAATTTTGAAAAGTCAATAGACGCGAGCTCTATTTTGAAAATGTGCCTATTAAATTCATAAAATAATTTAAATATCATAAACGAATTATCCAATTTTAATGAAATGTGGTGTACCTCCTATTCTCATATAAATACAAACACAGTAAAACTTTCAGAAAAATCTATCAAGAAATGTGGAACTTTCAAATTTCACTCCCAGTGTCCCTTAATCAAGATAAACATTTGCAAAAATTATTTTATTATTTACTTTTTGTACCTGAATATGAGAATGCAGTAGACTTTAAGTAATGGCCAAGTATTTCAAAGCTGGTCTTTATGTGTTGGCTTTGAAACTCTGTTCTCATTGCATGGACAAGAGATTATGAAATTAATAATGATCTGTCATTTTAGAAAAGTATAGGTACTAGGAAATTCAAACCAATAACAAGGAATATCTCGGAAATGGCTCATTCCTCAAAAAACATATTTGACATAAACGGTGTATTTTAACAACATCTACATATTTTGTGTAGTAAGATTTAGTCTCTCTTAGAGTTTACCAGTTATGAAAAAGTCATTCAAAACGAAGAGGACTTCTGAGGACATGCCCAGGAAATTCAATGTATGATTTCTCATGAAAATATCTTAAACATATGGCATTTTAATCAAAAGCATTAGTGAAATTATTGAGAAGATTTAAATTTTGCAAAATATTCTATGTAAAGAATAGTTTGAGGAGAGGGGATTCTCTTGAACATTTTAGTGTCACATCCTTGGGAAAAGCTGAACTTGAATACCAAGTTTGGTATCCAATCGACTGCTCGTTTTTGAGTTACCCTGTACACACATACCTTCCTGTAAAAATGCTTTTTTTTTTTTATTTTATTTTATTCAGGGGGCTACAAAACATATATTTCCGGTGAAATCTCAACATCGAATTTTTGGGTGGAATACAATAGCTCCTCTACTTCACTATATGTAGTAGATAAAGTAAAAATGTAGATATCGCCAAAGTACCGAATGGAGTTCAAATACAATTTTTATGACTATTTCCCAGACATTCTTTATTATTGGTTTGAATTTTCAAATACTTGTATTTTTACTTTCTCTACTGGTAAGTAGGGGAAGTATTGTATTCCACCCAAAAATTCGATGTCGAGATTTCTCCACGAATATATGTTTTGAGATCCCCTGAATCCAAAAAAAAAAGCATTTTTAGAAAAAAGTCCGTGTGTGTCTGTGTCTTTCAGTCTGTGGACAAAACTCAAAATCAAAAAGTCGGTTAAAACCAAATTTGGTATTTAAGTTTAATGTCTTTCAAGGATTTGACACGAAGATTTAAAAAAAAAAATAGCCCCACCCTACACTACCCTTTACATGGAAAACTTTTCGAAAATTTTGATTTTCTTGAAAATGGCTCTAACGATTTTGACTAGATTGTCGTATGTTTGAGGTATTTTTATGACAAATGAAATGTATATCTTGAGTTTTCTGGCTATAGCCCCTGTAGTCGTATTTACTCTGGACGACTTTTGCATAACTGTTAAACCGTTACAGATAGACCGAATCATACTATACAAAAAATGTAGATCTTGCTAAAATACACAATTTATGTCCAAATAAATTTTCTTGTAGAGTGAACCATTTCGGAGATATTCCTTTATATGTGTGCGAGTTTCGGAAAACTTAAAACTTTTGTGAAATGGAACATCGTTGTTCATTTCTTTATATGTTAAGTGTGCAAAGAAAACAGAATCTCAAAGCTTTAAAACATTTGACTATCGCACAAAGCCTACTGTATTCTAATATCCCCCTTGTACCTACAAGGAAATAAGGAATAAGATAATTTGTACAAATGTTTATCTCAACTAACACGAAGAAGATATAGGAATAAGAATTTGTAAGGATGGTTAGTACAAGAGTAGAGAAAGTCATGTGAGTGCAACACATCAGATTTTTTAGTTTTAAACTCGCTATTTGTTTTTTTTTTCTCGTGGTCATGCAAGAAATATGGCGTTTCAAAGTCGTCACTAACGATCAGCTCTTAAAACTCTGATAATCGCTTTAGTCTATTCACTATTGTATTTTCTCGTTATCTGGGAACTTCAAGCCCCCAGTCTGTGCTGCTGAAAACCTCCTGGAGGATACACATGGGGTCCCTAACGTCTTCAGATATTACGTCGGACGCCGGGGGGACCCCCCACAGGCCTACCTCTCCATATTTCTGAGGATCTGTAACACCGAACGCCAAGCAGACAGTTTCACAACACCTACTCCACCTCCATGCGCTTCGCTCCCATCACTCAACTCATCCTTCGAGCCTGAAACGTGATAAGGAAATGACATGACAGTAAATGGGAAACAGGAAAATTCGCAGCATTATATAATCCATTTCAACATTCACCTACATCCAGGAAAACCGCCAGAAAGCCAAGATCAAAACGGCCTGACCGACGGGATCGAACCGGGACCTCTAGAATGCGAGCATCGTGCGTTTCCGTGGAGCTATCTCCTTTGTGTATTTCGGTTTCAGTGAGGCCCCATTCACAGTGAAAATGAGTCATAAGAGTTATGTATAAAAGTTAGATCCCATGTGTTGTAATGGAACCGTTCACAATAAATCCGTTAGGGGAGGCATTTGTACTTTCTGAATCTACTGTCGCTTACGGCGCTTCGCCATTTAAAGGGCCGCTACATCATGATTTAAATGTCCGTGCGGGGGTGGCCGTGGCTCCTGAAATCCATTAATTACCCCATTGCAACAAGGTCGCGAACAATTTTAAGATTTAAATCAGGCGGTCAGATCCCTTGATGGTGAATGTATGTAAAGAAATCTGACGTGCTGCACTCACATGACTTTCTCTACTCTTGTACTAACCATTCTTACAAACTCTTATTCCTATATCTTCTTCGTGTTAGTTGAGATAAACATTTGTACAAATTATCTTATTGCTTATTTCCTTGTAGGTACAAGGGGAATATTAGAATACAGAAGGCTTTGTGTGATAGCCAAATCTTTTAAAGCTTTGAGATTCCGTTGTCTTTGCACACTTAACATATAAAAAATGAACAACGATATTCCATTTCACGAAAGTTTTATTTTCCGAAACTGACATACATAACCAGGAATATCTCCGAAATGATTCACCCTACAAAAAAAATTTCAAGGATGCGACACGAAGATTTTAACTAAAATAGCCCTACCTTAAACTACCCTTTACATGGAAAGTTTTTCGAAATTTGATTTCCTTGAAAATGACTAACGAATTTGATTAAAACACCATATGTTTGTAATATTTTTCTGAAAAATGAAATGTATATCTTGAATTTTCTGGCTATAGCCTATATAGTCCTGTTTAGTCTGGATGACTTTTGAAAAACTCGTAAACAGTAAGAGATAGACAAAATCTTACTGTACAAAAAATGTAAATCTCGTTAAAACACGCAATTTATGTCTAAATAAAATTTTTTGTAGAGTGAATCATTTCGGAGATATTCCTTGTTGTGTATGTCAGCTTCGGAAAACAAAACTTTCGTGAAATGCAACATCGTTGTTCATTTTATGTTAATCGTGCAAAGAGAACGGAATCTCAAAGCTTTAAAACATTTGACTATCGCACAAAGCCTACTGTATTCTAACATTCCCTTGTACCTACAAGGAAATAAGCTATAACAAATTTCTGTAAATGTTTATCTCCAACTAACATGAAGAAGATACAGGAATGAGTTTCTAAGAATGGTTAGTACAAGAGTAGAGAAAGTTATGTGAGTGCAACACACCAGATTTTTTGTATAGTAAGATTTGGTCTATCTCTTACAGTTTTACCAGTTATGCAAAAATCATCCAGAGTAAATAGGTCTTCATGGGCTATTGTCAGAAAATTCAATATATATGTACATTCCATTTGTCATAAAAGTATCTCAAATATATGGCATTTTAATTAAAAACGTTAGAGCCATTTTCAAGAAAATCAAAATTTTCCATGTGAAGGGTAGTTTAGGGTGAAGCAATTTTCTTTAAAATCTTCATGTCGCATCCTTGAAAGACGTCAAACTTATATACGAACTTTGTTATTGTTTTCAGTATGAAATTACCCTTATATGCTTGAGAGTAACGGACTGGTGCTTAAAAGATGCCTAATTCGATTTTATTAGAGGGGAATTAGTGTGCTCCAAAAATTGTCGGTTATTAAATGATCGAGATGCTAAGTGTCGGTTATTAAAGTCATTTATAATTACTATTCTTTACATGGGCTCTGGTAACTATCTACCTTAAAAGCTTAATTATGTAAAATTACATCAGTCAGCATGGTTAAAGAAAGCGAATTAGTTAACGTTTATCGCCCTTCAATTTTAGATGTTCGCATGTAGTAATAAATTAAAATTAGTGTATGAAAATATAGTTCTTATATATAACCATTGTCTAAAGCAGGGGAAGACAACTTCGGGCCGTGTGACGTATTTAAACGAAGAGCCAGGCTTGTACGTTCGTGTGACGTCAGGCGAGAGCTGTGTATTGCTAGGCTGCCTGGATCAACGGCGCATGTGTTCAGTTCCCCGTGTTTCATACCAGTTTGAGACCAGGCTTCAAGACGTAGAAACATTGTCAACTACGTTTCAGATCCTTGCGACCCCGTGTTCACTGGATGTTAACAATGTTTCTAGCAGGTAGCAAATTGAATTGATAAATTTACAGTGCGACGATTTCCTGAAGGGCAAATATAAACACAAGGAAGACTTGGCTGATTTTTATAAGAATGTTCCTCAAACCAGATTTCTGAGGTTATATGCCCTTGTTGCACGGATATTATGTTTGGTCCTACGCATGTGTGTGAACAAATCTTTTCGGTTATGAACCTTTCTAAGTCAAAATTCCGAAGCATATTGTCAGATCACAATCTAACATGCAGTCTTCGGTTACAAATGTGCCGTACATTACGCCCTAACATTGACAAACTAGTTAAAGAAAAGCGAAATGGAAAATGTCCACCTAATTGTTCTGTATAGCTCTCCTCTAGCTCAGGCAAAATAGTTATAATTTCTGTTCTATTTGCATTATAACATGACTGTTCACATAAACTAGAATTATATATATGGCATAAAGCCGAAATGTAATTATTTATAATCTGTGACTATTCCGTAATTGAAACAGTCAGCATTAAAATTACGATGTCCCGTATCCCATTTCCTCTTGCCCGCTGTGACGTCACACGTTCAACTGGCTTGCTCTGGGAGCATGTGTGCTCAGTGGGCTGACGTCACAGCAGCGTTACCTGTCTTCCCCTGGTCTAAAGGCATGATTCTACGACTGTGTGCGGAGGGGACTTAGCACCTCGACCGAAACGGGATCTTTTGTGCCTGATGGGCACCCTCCGGGAGGTTGGATGAGGCGAATGGCTCCTAAGGGCGGCCGGAGCGTTGCCACGACAGAGCAGGTGGCAGAGTCCCTACATTTTCCCAGTTAGTGGCACCCCGGCTGATGCTGGTTCAGCCCGGTTCCTCTCCCAACTTTCGAGTTCGCGCTCACAAGGGGGACAGGGGATTCGGAAACCGGTTCCCGCCCCCCCTCGGGCTTGTGCCTTTCTATGCTATCCACAGACTGACAGACAGACACACACACACACACACACACACACACACACACACATGGACCTTTTTCTAAAAATGCTATTTTTTTTTTATTCAGGGAGTCTCAAAACATATTTCCGGTGAAATCTCGACATCGAATTTTTGGGTGGAATACAATACTTCCCCTACTTACCAGTAGAGAAAGTAATAATGGACGATCACCAAAGATCAATAGGTACATATGTATATGTTCTCGCACAAGTCCGAGTCTCTCTCTCTCAGATTAACGTCTTTTAGCCGGTTAGGTCACATTGACGAAAAAAAGAATGAAATAATGTTTAAACGACCTTGTTACCATAGCTTAAAATTACCCATTGCCCGCATTCATCTTTTCAGGATAAGGAAGAACGCGGAAAAAATGCCGTAACTCACCCTGACCAAGAATCGAACTCGGAACCTCTTGAATGAGAGGCAGACCCCCACGCCAAGAAGGAGGACGTTAGTTTGCTGTTCGACTTTTCAAGTTACAGGTAAGTCTGGAAGCAACGCTTTTACTGTTTGTTTGTTTATTTATGTATTTATTATTATTATTATTATTATTATTATTATTATTATTATTATTATTATTATTATTATTATTATTATTATTATTATTATTATTATTATTATTATTATTATTATTATTATTATTATTATTATTATTATTATTATTATGATCATCATCATTATCATCATCATCATTATTATTATCATCATCATCATCATCATCATTATTATTATTATTATTATTATTATTTTACGAAGCCTGTCTAGGAATAGTGATGCCTGACTCAGTAAAATCGATTTTCTTAGATAGGTGGAACTAAAACCAGAACCTTAGCACAAGGCACGACTTAAATGTACTTTATCACACTACTGAGATAAACTTTTAATGTCACTCCATTATCATTCACTTTGGTTTCATATCCAATCATATGGCAAACAGCCTTTGCTTTTTTACTTGCACTCTGTAAATTCTTCTCTCCTGGCTCTACTAATGATAGCTACCTCGGCAACTGATGTGCCCGATGGTTCTGTCAACTCTGACTTCTGCGTGTCTCTATGGCATTGGCTTCGCCGCCCTGTGCCGGAGTTGTGGTCTCTCTTTGTCGATTTCTTCATCTTGGGGGGTGGCAGCGTGTAACAGATCCGTGCCGGGTCGCAGTAGACGAGGTATTCCCCTCCGTTCCGATACCTCATACCCCTTTGTATTATGACAAATTAATGTCAACTCCGGTAGTTTTTATTTCACTTTATTTCTTCTAAAACTGAATCACAATTCGTGACCTTGAAACTCACAGCTGTTCTGTTGCATCATAACCTTGACATTGCTATGCTAACACAAACTTCATAAATACTGCTCAAATGTTCACAACTCACTCGGAGAATTAACTAACTCAGAAGCTAGTCTCTAAGTTACCGATGACTTTTCTGGAAATCTAAGTTTCTCTGCTTCTGTGTGAACAAAGCCCCCGCACGTCGACGGCCTCTGGAAATGCGTGCAACGGCATTTGTTCTTAGCCGCCTATTTTCGTGTATTATTTACCGGTCAAGACAGTAGTTTGAGGTAGTTAACACTTAATAAATCTCTGCGCGCAGCCGCGGCTACAATGTTTTAAAATGTTCTATAAATCCAGCTAGTTTAATTAGCTTTTAGATTTCATTATGTATTTTTACATGATTAATGTCTCCTGGAGGTCGCATTACCCATTCACCATACATATCCTCATATTTAAATTTGTCAGGATGCTTGTTCAGTTAGTCTGTTCCTTGTATTGGCAACCTTGTACTTTCTTTAATCTGAATCGTTATTCTCTTATTTATGACCCGAAGAATGGATAAATGGCGGGAGGTAGGAATGTGGATGGAATCTAATTTCAAGACCGGAACGAAATTCTGAAAGCTGTTGAAATTGTAGCATTGGTATTGCTACCAAAAATGCTGAAAACAATTTGTTATCGTGTATAATCGCTTTGTTGCCTGATGGGCTAAGATATTATACTGGGTCCATGCTTTAAAGTGAAGAAAGACGCCGACGACAACGAGCTGCTGGCAGGCTGAGGTTCAGCCCGATGAATTTTGCTGCGTACCTACCCCCAATAGGGTTTAACCGCAGATAGGAAAATTATTGGGAAGGGTAAATAAGGGTGGCATTTTTAGTTTTTAGGTTATTTTTAAATAGAAGGAAGCTGTTGTGTCCCTTGACAAATACTCACAGGATGCAGTAAGGTCTGCATTTTAAAATGAATTCTTTTAAACATTTTGAAGTTTTTAAATTTACAATTTAGATAAGGGTTAATTTTTAGAGCTGAAGAACTCTTTGTTGGGACTATACTGGAGCTCGTCTTTAGCTGTTGATGGATTGTCTCCTTGGTTATGGGGCGTGCCCGCAAGCTATGCGGGGAACCCTGTATGACCTAAAGCGGCGTGTTCTGGGGTCATAGTCCCCAAGAGACCTAACCAGGGCGCTTTGGTGGGTTGGCAACTTGTAGAATTTTGCTGCCCCGCGCCTAGTTTCGTCCTCCACGTATGGAAGAAATGAGGCTTCGTGAAGTAGTCTCACGGGGAAAGGTATGGGAACAGAAAAGATGGACCGGAGTCCTCTATTCTGCACCCTTTGAAGCCACAGGAGCCAGCTTCCTGATGCCATGCCCCACACTTCACAGGCGTAAAGCATGAGGGGGATTATAAGAGCCCGGAAGAGCTATAACTTCAAGCGGACTGGCACCTCGGACCTCAGCATAGGATACAGTGAAGCAATAGCCCCCTGTGTCCTCGCCGAGAGGTCTCTGATGTGCCCGCGGAAAGTTAGACCCCTATCCAGTTTAACTCCTAGGTAGTTGATGAAGTCTCTCCACTCGAGTGAAGAAAGAGTTGAAATTTGGTGTTATATTTACCTTCTTATTGATGGCAGGAGTAGATGTCTCTCTGAAACACGGCAATCATGGTGCTATTGAGCGGGAAGGATTGCAGATAAGCGGATTGGATAGAATAATAATCAGTGTTTATAGAAGTGCAAATACCAACCATACCGAAATCTGTGATAAATGTAACCTACTGTCAACCCTGAGCAGTGTTAAGGAACGCACTTTGCTCGCGCGCTTTGGTGTGACCACTGTTTGCTAATAATTAACGTAAAGTTACATATTAGAAAAAAAATCTAACCTACCCCCCCCCCCCTATGAATTAGAAACCTAAGCTTCTATAAATACTCGATCATAGCATCGGTAAGGAATACATTTCACTTCTCTCACGTGTCTTAGTGTAGTCACTCGTTGTTGACTAACATAAGTTTATACTATATTAAAAAATCTGAAGTGTTGCACTCACATGTCTTTCTCTACTCTTGTGCTAACCATTCTTACAAACTCTTATTCCTATATCTTCTTCGTGATCCATTTCACGAAAGTTGTTTTCCGAAACTCACACACATAACAAGGAATATCTCCGAAATGGTTTATCCTACAAGAAACATTATTGAGACATAAACTGTGTATTTTAGCAAGATCTACATTTTTTGTATAGTATGAGTTGGTCTATCTCTAACGGTTTACCAGTTATGCAAAAGTCGTCCGGAGTAAATACGACTACATAGGCTATAGCCAGAAAATTCAAGATATACATTTCATTTGCCATAAAAATATCTCAAACATATGACATTTTAATCAAAATCGTTAGAGCCATTTTCAAGAAAATCACAATTTTCGAAAAATTGTCCATGTAAAGGGTAGTTCAGGGTGGGGCTATTTTCTTCAAAATCTTCGTGTCACATCCTTGGAAGACATTAAGCTTAAATACCAACTTCGGTTTTTAACCGACTTTTCGTTTTTGAGTTATGCTGTCCACAGACACAAAGACACACACGGACCTTTTTCTAAAAATGCTTTTTTTTTTGGATTCAGGGGCCTCAAAACATATATCTCCGGTGAAATCTCGACATCGAATTTTTGGGTGGAATACAATATTTCCCCTACTTACTAGTAGAGAAAGTAAAAACTAAACCTAACTTCCCATGAATCAGAAACTTGAGGTTATGTCATAAATAATCATAACATAATGAAAGAATGCATGTTCGCTTCTTTCGCGTGCTTTAGTGTAACCACTGGTTGCTGACTAACGTAAGCTTATAGTATATTAAAAAACAAACCTAACGTCCCATAAATCAGAAACGTAAGCTGAATATAAATACCCAATCATAGCATCATTAAGGATCATTAAGGAATTATAAGAAATTCTAAGTTTTTGTACAAAGTAGGTTATAAGAAGTTTCTAATAGGATTCAATTTATTCACTAAAAATATAGTTAGGGAAATTATAAAGCTGTGTACTACGGTCCAACTTTTTTGACCAACCCTTTTGCATCCAATGGAATTGCACACAAAAGGAACAGTGTCACACTATGATTCAGTTTGGTCCAATACAAATGTCAGTTCACGTAACAAGCGTAAAAAATAAAAATGGCGGATGCAAATATTAATTGAGCGATTGCTATATTAAGTATAGGTTTGGGATATATTTTCACGATATATATAGATTCTTCCTTCTTCTCAGTAGGAAGAAAAGATGTATTAGAAGGAAAAGACGTTGGAGGACAAGGTCATGAGAACAGGACACGTGTCGAGGTATTTTCGGTTTGCTACAAAAGGAATTGAGGTTAGAGGACCCGGAAAACCACCGCAATTTTCCACGAATTAGCGAAAATTTATTTCTCAACATTTTACATCGTGTTGAAGACAAAATTACACACCAGGACACAAATATGAGACAATCTATTAGAGCGTGAAAGTGGTAACGAACAATTGTAATAGTTTTAATCTTACAAGCAAGCATTCCAAAGGGGCAGAAAAAAGATTGTAATCGTTCTATTTTTGAAGTGTTCACTATTTTAAAAAATCTGATGTATTGCACTCACATGACTTTCTCTACTCTTGCACTAACCATTCTTACAAACTCTTATTCCTATATCTTCTTCGTGTTAGTTGAGACAAACATTTGTACAAATTATCTTATTGCTTATTTCCTTGTAGGTGCAAGGGGAATATTAGACTTAGCCGGACTTAGACTCAGTTTGAAAAGCTGCCTATAGTTACGCTGGTGCAAAATTCTACAATAGACTGCCAACAGAAATTAAAAGGTGTGAAAACTACACTAAATTCAAATCTGCTTTACAAACTTATTTAGTTAATAATGTGTTATATTCACTAGAGGAATTTTTAAATAGGTTAAAAGTTCAGTAATCAAAAAGTTAATGTTATGTGTGTATTTTGTAATCTGTTAATTGTTCATTGTGCATAGTCTCTACTACTTGGTTAATCAGTTCTTTGTATTCTTTATTGTATTTATTATTATTCATGTTTTTTTATTTTGTCTTTTGCTACTTATATGTACTTGTTTACCTTTGACTGGATTCAATCGTGTGTTACACCATATTGAATTGCAATAAAATATAAAATAGAAATTAAAAAAATACAGTAGGCTTTGAGCGATAGTCAAATCTGTTAAAGCTTTCAAATTCCGTTGTCCTTGTACGGTTAACATGTAAAACATGAATAACAATGTTCCATTTGACAGAAGTATAAGTTCTCCAAAACTCACACAAATAATAAATACCTCCGAATGGTTCACTCTACAAAAACATTTATTGAAACATAAATTGCATGTTTTAGCAAGATCTACATTTTTGTATTGTAAGATTTGGTCTATGTCTTACGGTTTACGAGGCATTCAAAAGTTATACAGAGTAAACAGGACTACATAGGCTATAGCCAGAAAATTCAAAATATACATTTCATTTGTCATAAAACTACATCAAACATATGACATTTTAATCAAAATCGTTAGAACCATTTTGAAGAAAATCAAAATTTTCTTAACATTTTCCATGTAAAGCGTAGTTTAGGGCGGGGCTATTTTCTTCAAAATCTTCGTGGAGCATCCTTGAAAGACATTAAACATAAATACCAACTTTGGTTCTTAACCGACTTTTCGTTTTTGGTTATGTTATCTACAGATTGACGGTCACAGACAAGGACCTTTTTCTAAAAATGCTTTTTTTTTGGATTCAGGGATCTCAAAACATATTTCCGGTGAAATCTCGACATCGAATTTTTGGATGGAGTACAATCTTCCTCTAATTACCAGTAGAGAAAGTAAAACAGCTTCCTTCCGTATTCGAGCGCACGACACCTCTTACTTCTGGACGCATATGGTGTTGATAGCCATATAGAACACTTCAGGGACTCTTGGTAAGAGATCATCATGGCTCTGAAAAGTTAACGGTAAACATCATACCAGCCAACACAACGCACGAATTGCACCTCTTGATCAATATTTCTTCCGGATGTAAGTACAAATATATAATACGTGAATTATCTCACAGTGTTGCATTGGATCACCCAGATGTTGGACAATAGCCTTGGCATATCAACAGTTCCTCTCTCCTACGTGCACATCAATATAGCGGGGTCAGCTGAAAGACATTGTAAGCATTTTCAGAACACTACTGACTATTGTTTTAAACATTTGATAGGACACTGATAAATGTGAAAGAACAGTTGTTAAACGTGTTTGGTGTACAGAAAAGTTATGTTTCCCACACTTTTTAATGACTCAAATTATTGCAGCACAGTTCTTCAAAACTAACAATGTTGTTGTTAGCTAATGCTGGATTTCTGGCAATGAAGTCATTAATCCTCTTGCTCTCCAATATTTTTCACTAATGGATGGGGCACTAGAAGTGGCCGGACATATTTGAAGGTGGTCTCGGTCCATTTCCTCTTGCAGATCACATAGAGGACAGAGTGGTGAAGAATATATCCCAATTCTGTTTAAATGTTTTGCCAGACAATTATGTCCTGTAATCAACCTGAAGGTTGCAACTGCTGTTTTTCGAGGATACTCAGGAATCACTGTTTGAATGTTTGGTAGTTCCCATCTTTTATTCTTTGATTTTTCATAGCAATACTTTGCAATAATTTTTTTGAATTCAGAGTTGACTAATCTTTTAGCTGCATAAAATGGTAGATTAACTATAGATTTTTGTACACCGCTGGTATCCTTTTTTGCAAGAAAATCAGCTTTCTCATTACCACTCAGTCCACAGTGAGCCGGTATCCATTGGAAGACTAGGTGTTTTTGAAGTGCTGTTAGATGGGTAAGGATTTTCCAACATTCTATAATTGTTGGGTTTTTTGGTGACAACTTGGAAGTAATTGCTACAATTGCTGCCCTGGAATCTCAGAGAATAACTGCTTGTTGAAAATGCGAAATTCTGTACAAAAGATTTTGTAGGGCCATCCGCATTGCTTCAATTTCTCCATCAAAGTTAGTAGTTCCATAACTTCTCGGTTTGATATCAATGATCCATCAGTATAAATATGGAGCCATTCGTGTTCTGCAAATCTTGTATGGATTGTCTCTAATGCCAATAATTTTAGAACACTAGTTGGAGTATCACTTTTCTTAACTTCTTCTGTCAGGTGTAAATAATATGCAATGTCTTATGTTTGTGTCGGATTGACTTTAGATATGCAGTTTTCCTTTGAATTAGGAAGGTGTACCTTACTTACCGTAAATTAAGGTCAGAAATTATTCTTATTATCACTATTAGTATTATTCAGGAACGAAACAGTCACGCCTCCCTTCTATGAATTCATTTTTCTCACAAACCAACTGCGTTCAAGAGGCCAAAATTTGCAGAAGCACATATTTTTAAATAGTGAACACCATCAAATAGAACGATTACGATTTTTCTGCCCCTTCGCAACACTTGCTTGATGGTGGACAGATGATTTCAACTCATTTCGTAAAAACTAAAACTTAAGCGCTCTAACCATAGATGAGGGATACAATGCACTCCTGAGTTAAGGTTTTCATTTTTAGAGTGCTGCAAATCCTGTAAAAACCACGAACGCAACACACAGACACAAATCCATACATACACAACAGCAGACTACATATTGCATGCGCCATCCGCCATATTGTTACGTTACTGACGCTCATTGGCTATTTTCATGTTGTTACATGAATAAAATCTGCTGTGTTGCACTCAGATGACTTTCTCTACTCTTGTACTAACCATTCTTACAACCTCTTATTCCTATGTCTTCTTCGTGTTAGTTGAGATAAACATCTTACTGCTTATATCCTTGTAGGTGCAAGGGGAATATTAGAATACAGTAGGCTTTGAGCGATAGTCAAATCTTTTAAAGCTTTCAAAATCCGTTCTCTTTGCACGGTTAGCATATGAAAAAAGTTAATAACAATATTCCATTTGACAGAAGTATAAGTTCTCCAAAACTCACACCAATAACAAGGAATATCTCCGAAATGGTTCACTCTACACAAAAAAATATTTAGACATAAACTGTGTGTTTTAGCAAGATCTACATTTTTTGTATACTAAGATATGGTCTATCTCCTACGATTTACAATTTATGCAAAAGTCATCCAGTGTAAACAGGACTACATGGGCTATAGTCAGATAATTCAAAATATACATTTTATTTGTCATAAAAATGTGTTAAACAAATTGCATTTTAATCAAAATCGTTAGTGACGTTTTCGAGAAAATCAAAATTTTCGAAAAAAGTTTCATGTAAAGGGTTGTTGAGGGTGGAGGTATTTTCTTCAAAATCTTCATGTCCTAACCTTAAAAGACATTAAGCTTAAATACCAACTTTGGCTTTTAGCTGACCTTTCGTTTTTGAGTTATGCTGTCCACAGACTGATATACACACATGAAATCTCGACATCGAATTTTTGGGTCGAATACAATACTTCCTCTACTTACTATAAGTAGTAGAGAAAACAAACTTAGGATAGAAACTATATGCAACAAAATTATATTCAACTCTCGATGTCTCACGGTGCACTTTTGTTGTACACAATGCTTTGGACCAAAATGTTCATGTGGGACATCGACATAGTAGATACTATTATCTCAAATATGGCGGAAATAAAACCTGGTGTTCCATGTTACCCTAACTTACTCCACTTGTACCATAGACAATCATTTTTACTTTCTCTACTGGTAAGTAGGGGAAGTATTGTATTCCACCAAAAAATTCGATGACGAGATTTTCACCGGAAATATATGTTTTGAGACCCCTGAATCTAAAAAAAGCATTTTTAGAAAAAAGGTGTGTGTGTGTGTGTGTGTGTGTCTGTCTGTCTGTCTGTCTGTCTGTCCGTCTGTCTGTCTGTCTGTCTGTCTGTCTGTGGACAGCATAACTGAAAAATGAAAAGTCGGTTGAAAACAAAATTTGATATTTAAGTTTGTCTTTCAAGGATGTGGAACGTTAATTTCGTGTAGGAACTGCGGCTGGAGGTTCCACAACATTCACGACGACTGTTTACATGTTGGTCCATTTGCCCCGCGTAATTACCATTTTGTAGCTATGAGACTCTTGGTGCCTTTCATCGAAGTTCTCGATGAACCTCAGGGCGTGGTACGGGCCTGCGTCTTGCGAAGAAGATTAAATTTCCTTTTATCTTTTAAATATACTTATTTAATGTTCCTTCAAGTTACAAACAACAATACAACTTTTCAGGATTGGCGTCCTTTTTCACAAGCCCTGCGGGGTTCACACAACCCGAACACGGACTGCGTAATTTTGCTTGGAACGTTTATTCGTAATGTTCTTCTATTTGTCGATGCAGCCTTACTAATTGTATATCAGTTCTCTGCATTTTTACTCCTGTTGACTTTTAAAACGCAGTGTTTATTGGAAGAACACTATGTCGATCACTTTTACAATTGTTCGCGGACTATGCGATTTTCGCATGACGCCAATCCCAATACATGAACAAGAAGAAGCTAAGACAATTGAAAATCTCTATCATTGCCCACTAGGACAATGATTCACAATTCTAGGGGGCTTTTTCTGCCACCACTATGAACACAAATTTTAACTATTTTAGGAGGCTTCTTCTAAAAATATCGCCTCAGATGTGACACGAAGATTTTGAAGAAAATAGCCCCACCCTAAACTACCCTTTACATGGAAAACGTTTCGAAAATTTTGATTTTCTTGAAAATGGATCTAACGATTTTTATTAAAATGTAATATGTTTGAGATATTTTTATGACAAATTAAATGCATGTCTTGAATTTTCTGGCTATAGCCCCTGTAGTCGTATTTACCCTGGATGATTTTTGAATACCTGGTAAACCGCAAGAAATACGCCAAATCATACTATACAAAAATGTAGATCTCGCTAAAATACACAATTTATGACCAAGTAATTTTTTTGTAGAGTGAACCATTTCCGAGATATTACTTCCTATTTGTGTGAATTTTGAAATACTTTCGTCAAATGGGACATCCTTATTTCTGTTTACTTTCTCTCCTGGTAAGTAGGGAAAGTTTTATATTCCACCCAAAAATTCGATGTCGAGGTTTCACCGGAAATATTTCAGTATTTTGAGACACCCTTAATAAAAAAAAGCATTTTTAGAAAAATGACCGCGCGCGCGTGTGTGTGTGTGTGTGTGTGTGTGTGTGTGTGTGTGTGTGTGTCTATCAGTCTGTAAACAGCATAACTCAAAAACGAAAACTCAGTTAAAAACCAAATTTGGTATTTAAGTTTAATGTCTTTCAAGGATGCGACACGAAGATTTTCAAGAAAATAACCCCACCCTAAACTACCCTTTACATGGAAAATGTTTCGAAAAATTTGATTTTCTTGAAAATGGCTCTAACGATTTTGATTAAAATGTCATATGTTTGAGATATTTTTATGACAAATGAAATGTATATCTTGAATTTTCTGGCTATAGCCCCTGTAGTCGTATTTACTCTGGACGACTTTTGCATAACTGGTAAACCGTTAGAGATAGACCAAATCATACTATACAAAAAATGTAGATCTTGCTAAAATACACAATTTATGTCCAAATAAATTTTCTTGTGTATAGGTTGAACCATTTCGGAGATTTTCTTTTTATTTGTGTCAGTTTAGGAAAACAACTTTCATGAAATGGAACATCGTTGTTCATTTTTTTTTATGTTAAGTGTGCAAAGAGAACGGGATCTCAAAGCTTTAAAACATTTGACTCGCACAAAGCCTACTGTATTCTAATATTCCCCTTGCACCTACAAGGAAATAAGCAATAAGATAATTTGTACAAATGTTTATCACAACTAACATGAAGAAGATACAGGAATAAGAGTTTGTAAGAATTGTTAGTACAAGAGTAGAGAAAGTCTTGTGAGTGCAACACATCAGATTTTTTGTTGTGGAGTTGGTACACTCGGTTTGCGACCTCGTTCCGTAAACCTACGTACCCACAAAATAGAAATCTGTACTTTTATAATAGTGGCTTCATATAATATGATGTGTACGTACCGCTGTGTCAATGTCGTACCGGAGGTAAGCAGGATTGCAGATCAACTGTTGACTTTTACTTCCTTTGTTCCTAATTAGCACATACGAAGCGTTTGTGAGATCGTGGCTCACATAATTACAACATCTTGCAGTCCCGGTGAACAAACCACGTATGTACTATCGGAAACCAGTTATTACGAATATATAGGGTGAGTGACAGGAAATAGATATAAATCATACTGGGGATCAAGCTGTACATATAAGTTTAAAGAAGGTCATGCGAAAGTTACATACAGTTTACATCTTACATACATGTTTTTACATTGTCTACTACGTGCTTAGAAAGAGTTACCAGATTATGTTGTGGAAATGTAGTACACAATGGTAAAAAATTTTGTGTTGCACTCACATGACTTTCTCTACTCTTGTACTAACCATTCTTACAAACTCTTATTCCTATATCTTCTTTCTTGTTAGTTGAGATAAACGTTTGTACAAATTATCTTATTGCTTATTTTCTTGTAGGTCCAAGGGGAATGTTAGAATACAGTAGGCTTTGTGCGATAATCAAATGTTTGAGATTCCGTTCTCTTTGCACACTTAACATATACAAAAATGAACAACGATGATCCATTTCATGAAAGTTTTAAGTTTTCCAAAAGTCACACACATAACAAGGGATGTCTCCAAAGTGGTTTACCCTACAAGAAACATTATTGAGACATAAATCGTGTATTTTAGCAATATCTACATTTTTTGTATAGTATGATTTGGTCTATCTCTAACGGTTTACCAGTTATGCAAAAGTCACCCAGAGTAAACACGACTACAGGGGCTAGAGACAGAAAATTCAAAATATAAATTTCATTTGTCATAAAAATATCTCAAACATATGACATTTTAATCAAAATCGTTAGAGCCATTTTCAAGAAAATACAAGTTTTCCATATCTAGGGTGAGTCTATTTTCGTGCTTATTTTACTATGTTATTGTACTTAGAAATGTATCTATGCCACTTTATAGTGTAATGCAGCATTCTATAGGTTACTAGGCGTGTCACAAGCATGACGTGTAACTTACTTTTTGAAGTCCTGTCAAAGGGTAGGCCATTTGTAAATGCTGCCCAAAATTTCATCTGTGAATACCTTGAAGTTGTAACACGTGCCTTGTGCGGTGATGGAAGTTTTCCATTACGATCTTATGATTATTTATATGTGAAACTCACGAACGAGGTGAACAACTTGGTAAAGCAGTGTTGTTTGTTTGGTGTTTATAAAAATAGGAAATACCCAGGAAGTTAAGTGCGTGGGCAATGGAAAGTGCCTTAAAAACTCTGTAGAAGTAATGAACCTGAATGCAGAGCGATGTAAAAATAATAGAGGACACTAATTGTTTGTTACCTTCTTACTTTTTAGAAAACCCTCCCACCCTAAACTACCCTTTACATGCAAAACTTTTCGAAAATTTTGATTTTCTCGACAATGGCTCTAGCAATTTGGGTTAAAATGTCATATATTTGAGATACTTTTATGGCAAATGAAATGTATATCTTGAATTTTCTGGCTATAGCCCCTGTAGTCGTATTTACTCTGGACGACTTTTGCATAACTGGTAAACCTCAAGAAATACGCCAAATCATACTATACAAAAAATGTAGATCTTGCTAAAATACACAATTTATGTCTCAATAAATTTTCTTGTAGGGTGAACCATTTCGGAGATATTCCTTGTTATGTGTGTGAGTTTCGGAAAACTTAGAACTTTCGTGAAATGGATCATCGTTGTTCATTTTTTTTTTATATGTTAAGTGTGCAAAGACAACAGAATCTCAAACATTTGACTATCGCACAAAGCCTACTGTATTCTAACATTTCCCTTGCACCTACAAGGAAATAAACAATAAGTTGTACAAATGTTTATCTTAACTAATACAAAGAAGATATGGGAATAAGAGTTTGTAAGAATGGTTAGTACAAGAGTAGAGAAAGTCATGTGAGTGCAACACGTCAGATTTTTTCCTTCTCAAATATTTCTTTCTAATGCACTTACTCAAGTAAATAGCGAATCACTGATAAATCACAGATAACTGAAATATGCACTTTTATAGTTACTGTTTTGCATAAAGTATGCTGTTTAATTTAAACTTAATAAAATAAGTAAAAAAGAACGTTTTCCTGAGAGATACCCATAAATAAGCACGAACAACATAGGTAAAACTGCACATCTAGATGTGTCTTCCTAATTATAACCTTTCCATACTCCATGGCCTTCATGAGGATCTGAATGAAAGCTTGACCTTCATAAACTTGACACTCCCGAAGCCTTGGTTGATTACACTCGCCGTAAAAGCTTCAAATCTTATAACCTTTCTGCTTATCCTAAGAAGTTTGGAAAAATTTAAACATTTTGTTTAGAAATCCGGGCTTCATACATGACACTATTCTTCAACAGTCACCAAGCCTCTCTAATAGTCGCTCAATTCCTGAGAGATAGAAATTCGCTCCTTGGTCATGGAGGCATTCTAGGATCGTTGTGCGAACTTCATGTTTGGCAAATGTTACCCCCAGATATTCTTTCAGCTTGCTAACACATGGTAATCTCACTGTGCCAGATTTGGACTGTAAGCCGGGTGCTTCCACACTTCCCATAGAAAACATTGAAGCAACGCTTGTGTTATACGTGCCATGTGAGTTATTGCATTGTCGTGCAGAGGAACATTCTTCTTTTTCTTCTTCTTATTCTTCTTCTTCTTTCATAGATTTAGACATCTGACCTGTTCCTAGGTCGAAACCCTCCATCTAGCAAGTGGACGACCCACTCTTCTTCCGCCTTTTGGTTGATATTGTCACCGCGCCCGCCGCATCTAATTGCCGACAACAGCAGTGTCACCCATCGCATTATTGTCGGCACTACCGCAAAGGAGCCGAAGGAAAGAGACAGAGAATGGCCGCATTGTTGGGGCGCTTGCCGAAAGAGAGAAAAGGATAGAGACTTCGGGAATCTTCTGCTTTGTATTTCACCGCAATAACTGAACTTTCCAGAATAGTGCCTGGGAGATATAAATAGCGGTAAAGTGCGACAGAAGAGTGAGACAGACGTATGTGAAGCGTTGAGGAGTCGTGCCGACGGAGACGGACAGACGTATGTGAAGCGTTGAGGAGTCGTGCCGACGGAGACGGACAGACGTATGTGAAGCGTTGAGGAGTCGTGCCGACGGAGAAGGGACAGTTCTTTGTGTTACGAATTTGGAGCCGTGCTGTTGGAGAATCGGAAAAGACTTTCTTGCTGTTGCAACGAGTGTACAAAGTTACTGTTCACGGAAATAAAAGTGTTTCTTTATCTCGACTACATCTGTCTTCTTTACTTTTCAACCCACCAAAAAGTCACAATATTGAAGTAAAATCTGTGGTAATCTATCTTGTGGCATTCTTTCTATATGTTCTAGCCAGGTTGTTCTTGTTTGGTTTATTCTGTCTTTTATATTGTGTTTTTTTGTAATTCTTTCCTAATTTACGGACTGTGTTTTTTTATCTAAAAGTGTGTAGCCTACCACTGAACGTAAGAATTTCATTTCGGCTGTGTCTCCCTTTCTTCTGTCTGATCTGCGAAGTGTCCAATCGTCAGACCCCTGTCGGGGAGCAGAGGAACCTACGGGCCAGACAGAGTGAAGACCTGGAAGCAGGTGGTCAGTCAAGCACCAGGTATGATAGCGAGGAAGAGGATGATATGAAATACAGGTGAAATGGATGATTGGAAGGGTGATAATGGAGAAATGGGTGGAATGAATAGCGGGGGAAACCGGAGAACCCGGAGAAAACCCGCCCAGACGCCGCTTCTTCTACCACGAATACCACATGCGGGTCCCGCCTAGGTTGTAGGCGAGCGGTCTAACCACTCAACCACAGCGCCGCTATTATACTTCCAGACTCAGGGAAGGATGAGGTTTAATCTTGGCTGTAGATCCATTCCTATCCCCTGTCGGGAATCGAACCCGGGACCCCTTGCACAGCAGGCAGGTGCTCTACCAGCCTTTTGGTCTAAGGATCGAAAGTGTCAGCGGGCGTTCGGGTGTAGCATGGTGGGGCGATGTGCTCTGAGTGATTCAGTCCCTTGTAACGGTAGCCGGGCTATGGATCGTGCACACACAGAGGCCCTTGAGCCACGGAGGGGCCTCTGCAAGCGGCGCTCTTCGCCAACCTGCTAACTGGGAAAACGTAGGGACACTGCCCTCCACTGTACCTACTCCCCTCTGTTTCCTCTAGCCTCACACCTCCCTCCAGGGGGCGCCAATTCGGGGCACAGGCACAGAAGATCTCTAAGGCCGAAGTGCCGAAGTGTCCTCCCTTCTCCCTTCTTGTGTAAATCATCGCCATTTATTTCTATCATGTACGTCTTCTTCAGCTGCACCATATCTCTCCATTGACATGTGCACTTTTGTGTCCAGGTCGTCTGTTCCTCTTACTTTCCCATTCTTGCACGGTTTGGGCATTCTTTTTACTTTCATTCTACGTACATGAATGGAGTCTGGAGTCTACTGGAGCCTTCTTTTAATTCTAACACAGCTATCTTGTTCCACTTCCATTAGTCGTGTTCCTTATTTTCATATTTCCTGGAGATTCCGACTGACCTCCAGAACTCCATCTCCAGTGCATTCAACTTCTTGATGTGTTTTTGATGTAAAGTCCATCTTTCTGCTTCATATAAAACTATGCTCTCTAGTATTGTCTTGAACATAATCAGTCGGTCTGGGTGGCTCAGTTGGTTAGACGCTGGCCTACTGTTCCCAAGGTCGCGGGTTCAAATCCGGCCCAGACCGATGGTTTTTAAGTGTGCTTAAAAACGAAATTTCCATGTCAGTAGTTTTACTGGCATGTAAAACAACTCCTGCGGGACGAAATTCCGGCACACCGGCGACGCTGATGTGATCCTGGCAATTGACAGCGTCGTTAAACAACAAAATAATATTTTTTTTGAACATAATCATTTTTGTATTGCTAATGATGCTTCTACTCCATAAAACTGAATTGAATATTCCTATCACGTTCTTCCCATTGCTAATTTTGAAGTAATATCCGTGTATGATGTCCCCCCCCCTTTTCAAAAATTGAGCCTAAGTAATGAAAGTTGTAAACTTTTTACTTTGTTTACTAGTGATACCAAACTTGATATTTACGTTCCAACATCTTCCAAGGATACGACAGGAAAATCTCTCACCCCAAACTGCACTTTACATTGTACATTTTGCGGAACAAAAAATTCTAAAAAATGACTAACGATATTGATTAAAATACAACAGATTTCAGATCTTTTTATCACAAATGTAATATATATCTTGCATTTTCTGGAAATGTCCTCTGAAGTCTTCTTCATTCTGCATTACTTTTGCATATCGTAAGAATTAGCTAAACCCTTACTGCTCAAGAACTACATTTCGTTAAAACACAATAATTATGTCAAATACATCTTTTTTTGTGGCGTGAACCATTTCCGAGATATTCCTTGTTATCTGTCTGAATTTTCCAATATTTATAGTTTTCTTGAATTTGAAGTTTTTATTCTCTTTTTTATCTCTTGGCCATGCAAAGAGAATTACATTTCAAAGTCATCACATACCGACCAGCAATCTTTTAAGAGATGGTCGCTGTTTGATGGCATTGCAGTTCCGTTCTCTTTGCATGGCCAGGAGAAAAAGAAAGTTGTTGAAAAAGCATAACATATTTTCAAATAAAACGTATAATGAAGAATACCTCGGAAAGGTTTACGCCACAAAGAGACTTAACTATTTGAAATAAATTGTATGATTTAACATCTACATTTTTTGTCAAGTAAGCTTTTCTCTATCTCTGCAGTTTACAATGATAATGATAATGATGATGATATAATAACAATAATAATAATAGATAATAATATAATCATAATGATAATAACAATGCTAATGATAGAAATAATGGTAATGACAGTAATAGTGATAATGATGATAATCATCATAACCATAAATATTATTATTATTATTAT